>NW_025572373.1:0-23959 GCF_020424385.1 Procambarus clarkii | reverse complement strand
GAGAGGTGGTGAGGGTGAGAGGTGGTGAGGGTGAGGTGGGGTGAGGGTGAGGGTGGTGGTGGTGAGAGGTGGGTGGTGAGGGTGAGAGGTGGTGAGGGTGAGAGGTGGTGAGGGTGAGAGGTGGTGAGGGTGAGAGGTGGTGAGGGTGAGAGGTGGTGAGGGTAAGAGGTAGTGAGGGTGAGGGGTGGTGAGGGTAAGGGGTGGTTAGGGTGAGGGGTGGTGAGGGTGAGAGGTGGTGATGTGAGAGGTGGTGAGGGTGAGGGGTGGTGAGGGTGAGGTGGTGAGGGTGAGAGGTGGTGAGGGTGAGAGGTGGTGAGGGTGAGAGGTGGTGAGGGTGAGAGGTGGTGAGGGTGAGGGGTGGTTAGGGTGAGGGGTGGTGAGGGTGAGGGGTGGTTAGGGTGAGGGGTGGTGAGGGTGAGAGGTGGTGATGTGAGAGGTGGTGAGGGTGAGGGGTGGTGAGGGTGAGGTGGTGAGGGTGAGAGGTGGTGAGGGTGAGAGGTGGTGAGGGTGAGAGGTGGTGAGGGTGAGAGGTGGTGAGGGTGAGGGGTGGTTAGGGTGAAGGGTGGTGAGGGTGAGAGGTGGTGAGGGTGAGAGGTGGTAAGGGTGAGGGGGGTGGGAGGGAGAGGGGTGGTGTGGTGAGGGGTGAGAGGAGGTGAGCGTGAGGGTGAGAGGGGTGGTGAGGGTGAGAGGGTGGTGAGGGTGAGAGGTGGTGGGGGGGGGGTTGTGAGGGTGAATGGTGGTGAGGGTGAGGGGTGGTGAGGGTGAGAGGTGGTGGGGGGGGGTTGTGAGGGTGAGGGGGGGTGGAGGGGGTGAGGGTGGGGGGTGAGGGTGAGAGGTGGTGGGGGGGGGGGGGGGTTGTGAGGGTGAGGGGTGGTGAGGGTGAGAGGTGGTGGGGGGGAGGTTGTGAGGGTGGTGAGGAGGGTTGAGGTGGTGAGGGTGAGGGGTGGTGAGGGTGGGTGAGAGGTGGTGGGGGGGTGGGTTGTGAGGGTGAGGGGTGGTGAGGGTGAGGGGTGGTGAGGGTGAGAGGTGGTGGGGGGGAGGTTGTGAGGGTGAGAGGTGGTGAGGGTGAGGGGTGGTGAGGGTGAGAGGTGGTGGGGGGGGTGGGTTGTGAGGGTGAGAGGTGGTGGGGGGGGGGTGAGGGTGAGAGGTGGTGAGGGTGAGAGGTGGTGAGGGTGAGAGGTGGTGAGGGTGAGAGGTGGTGAGGGTGAGAGGTGGTGAGGGTGAGAGGAGGTGAGGGTGAGAGGAGGTGAGGGTGAGAGGTGGTGAGGGTGAGAGGTGGTGAGGGTGAGGGGTGGGTGAGGGTGAGGGGGTGGTGAGGGGTGAGGGGTGGTGAGGGGGGTGAGAGGTAGTGAGAGGGTGAGAGGTAGTGAGGGTGAGAGGTGGTGAGGGTGAGAGGTGGTGAGGGTGAGAGGTGGTGAGGGTGAGAGGTGATGAGGGGTGAGAGGTGGTGAGGGTGAGGGGTGGTGAGGGTGAGGGGTGATGAGGGTGAGGGGTGATGAGGGTGAGGGGTGGTGAGGGTGAGGTGGTGAGGGTGAGGTGGTGAGGGTGAGAGGTGGTGAGTGTGAGAGGTGGTGAGCGTGAGCGTGAGAGGTGGTGAGGGTGAGGGGTGGTGAGGGTGAGAGGTGGTGAGGGTGAGAGGTGGTGAGGGTGAGATGCGTTGAGGGGTGAGGGGTGGTGAGGGTGAGGGGTGGTGAGGGTGAGAGGTGGTGAGGGGTGAGAGTTGGTGAGGGTGAGAGGTGTTGAGGGGTGAGGGATGGTGAGGGTGAGAGGTGGTGAGGGTGAGAGGTGGTGTGAGGGGGAGGTGAGGGTGAGGGTGAGAGGTGGTGAGGGTGAGAGGTGGTGAGGGTGAGAGGTGGTAAGGGTGAGGAGTGGTGAGGGTGAGGGGTGGTGAGGGTGAGAGGTGGTGAGCGTGAAGGTGAGAGGTGGTGAGGGTGAGGGGTGGTGAGGGTGAGGGGTGGTGAGGGTGAGAGGTGGTGAGGGTGAGAGGTGGTGAGGGTGAGAGGCGTTGAGGGGTGAGGGTGGTGAGGGTGAGGGGTGGTGAGGGTGAAAGGTGGTGAGGAGTGAGAGGTGGTGAGGGTGAGAGGTGGTGAGGGTGAGAGGTGGTGAGGGTGAGGGGTGGTGAGGGTGAGAGGTGGTGAGGGTGAGAGGTGATGAGGGTGAGAGGTGGTGAGGGTGAGAGGTGGTGAGGGTGAGAGTTGGTGAGGGTGAGAGTTGGTGAGGGTGAGAGGTAGTGAGGGTGAGAGGTGGTGAGGGTGAGAGGTGGTGGTGAGGGTGAGAGGTGGTGAGGGTGAGACGTGATGAGGGGTGAGAGGTGGTGAGGGTGAGGGGTGGTGAGGGTGAGGGGTGGTGAGGGTGAGGGGTGATGAGGGTGAGGGGTGATGAGGGTGAGGGGTGGTGAGGGTGAGGTGGTGAGGGTGAGAGGTGGTGAGGGGGAGAGGTGGTGAGCGTGAGCGTGAGAGGTGGTGAGGGTGAGGGGTGGTGAGGGTGAGAGGTGGTGAGGGTGAGAGGGTGGTGAGGGTGAGAGATGCGTTGAGGGGGAGGGGGGGTGGTGAGGGTGAGGGGTGGTGAGGGTGAGAGGTGGTGAGGGTGAGGGTGAGAGTTGGTGAGGGTGAGAGGTGTTGAGGGGTGAGGGATGGTGAGGGTGAGAGGTGGTGAGGGTGAGAGGTGGTGAGGGTGAGAGGTGGTGAGGGTGAGAGGTGGTGAGGGTGAGAGGTGGTGAGGGTGAGAGGTGGTGAGGGTGAGAGGTGATGAGGGGTGAGAGGTGGTGAGTGTGAGAGGTGGTGAGGGTGAGAGGTGGTGAGGGTGAGAGGTGGTGAGGGTGAGAGGTGGTGAGGGTGAGATGTGGTGAGGGTGAGAGGTGGTGAGGGTAAGGGTTGGTGAGGGTGAGAGAGTGTTGAGGGTGAGAGGTGGTGAGGGTGGAGAGGTGGTGAGGGTGAGGGGTGGTGAGGGTGAGAGGTGGTGAGGGTGAGGGGGGTGAGGGGTGAGTGAGAGGTGGTGAGGGTGAGAGGTGGTGAGGGTGACAGGTGGTGAGGGTGACAGGTGGTGAGGGTGGAGAGGTGGTGAGGGTGAGAGGTGGTGAGGGTGGAGGTGAGAGGTGATGAGGGGTGAGAGGTGGTGAGGGTGACAGGTGGTGAGGGTGAGAGGTGGTGAGGGTGAGAGGTGGTGAGGGTGAGAGGTGGTGAGGGTGAGAGGTGGTGAGGGTGAGGGGTGGTGAGGGTGAGAGGTGGTGAGGGTGAGAGGTTGTGAGGGTGAGGGGTGGTGAGGGTGAGAGGTGGTGAGGGTGAGAGGTGGTGAGGGTGAGAGGTGGTGAGGGTGAGATGTGGTGAGGGTGAGAGGTGGTGAGGGTAAGGGGTGGTGAGGGTGAGAGGTGGTGAGGGTGAGAGGTGGTGAGGGTGAGGGGTGGTGAGGGTGAGAGGTGGTGAGGGTGAGAGGTGGTGAGGGTGAGAGGTGGTGAGGGGTGAGAGGTGGTGAGGGTGAGATGTGTTACAAGGAGACGTAAAAGCCTGAAAGCTTACCTAACGTAAAGACTGACCACTTCGACTGCACAACCGTTTTTTGGACTTTGTGTTTCAGCCAGGTTATTGTGACTGGCTCTCTGCATCATGTTGCCCTACCTCATAAATCCATGTAATTAGGTCGCCATCAAGAGCCACTTAACAGCCCTCTCAAACAACCCTTCCACGAGCATATCCAACTACCATAACTAACTACAGATACCCGCCCTTGAACAACCATTGCAGACGTAATGAGCTCGTTAATATCACCCGACACTCAACGACCCATGGGAAGGACCCCAACAAGCTTGTTAATTATTCACGTCGACAGACAATTAGCATAACGAGGCAATTGCCTCGGCTAGCTCAGTGAAAAACTGCCAACTGCCTCCTTTCACGATATATTGCAAAGAAACGGCCATTGTGTCTCTCAGCTCCTTGCAACGCTCAGTTTGGAGAGTTTTAGCGCCTGGGAGTTCTATTTTACCTTGACGCCTAGGGTGGTGTACCCCAGGGTGATGTACCCCAGGGTGGTGTACCCCAGGGTGATGTACCCCAGGGTGGTGTACCCCAGGGTGGTGTACCCCAGGGTGGTGTACCCCAGGGTGATGTACCCCAGGGTGGTGTACCCCAGGGTGATGTACCCCAGGGTGGTGTACCCCAGGGTGGTGTACCCCAGGGTGGTGTACCCCAGGGTGATGTACCCCAGGGTGATGTACCCCAGGGTGGTGTACCCCAGGGTGGTGTACCCCAGGGTGGTGTACCCTAGGGTGATGTACCCCAGGGTGGTGTACCCCAGGGTGGTGTACCCCAGGGTGGTGTACCCTAGGGTGATGTACCCCAGGGTGATGTACCCTAGGGTGGTGTACCCCAGGGTGGTGTACACTAGGGTAGTGTACCCCAGGGTGGTGTACCCCAGGGTGGAGTACCCCAGGGTGATGTACCCCAGGGTGGTGTACCCCAGGGTGGTGTACCCCAGGGTGATGTACCCTAGGGTGGTGTACCCCAGGGTGGTGTACACTAGGGTGGTGTACCCCAGGGTGGTGTACCCCAAGATGGTGTACCCCAGGGTAGTGTACTCCAGGGTGGTGTACCCCAAGATGGTGTACCCCAGGGTAGTGTACACCAGGGTGGTGTACCCTAGAGTGGTGCACAACAGGGTGGTGTACCCCAGGGTGGTGTACACCAGGGTGGTGTACACCAGGGTGGTGTACCCTAGGGTGGTGTACCCCAGGGTAGTGTACCCCAGGGTGGTGTACCCCAGTGTGGTGTACCCTAGGGTGGTGTACCCCAGGGTGGTGTACACTAGGGTGGTGTACCCCAGGGTGGTGTACCCCAAGATGGTGTACCCCAGGGTAGTGTACACCAGGGTGGTGTACCCTAGAGTGGTGTACAACAGGGTGGTGTACCCCAGGGTGGTGTACACCAGGGTGGTGTACCCCAGGGTGGTGTACACCAGGGTAGTGTACACCAGGGTGGTGTACCCCAGGGTGGTGTACACTAGGGTGGTGTACCCCAGGGTGGTGTACCCCAGGGTGGTGTACACCAGGGTCGTGTACACCAGGGTGGTGTACCCCCGGGTGGTGTACACTAGGGTAGTGTACCCTAGGGTGGTGTACCCCAGGGTGGTGTACACTAGGGTGGTGTACCCCAGGGTGGTGTACCCCAGGGTGGTGTACACCTGGGTGGTGTACACCAGGGTGGTGTACACAAGGGTGGTGTACCCCAGGGTGGTGTACACCAGGGTGGTGTACCCCAGGGTGGTGTACCCCGGGGTGGTGTACACCAGGGTGTTGTACACTAGGGTAGTGTACCCTAGAGTGGTGTACAACAGGGTAGTGTACCCCAGGGTGGTGTACACCATTGTGGTGTACCCCAGGGTGGTGTACACCAGGGTGGTGTACACTAGGGTGGTGTACACTATGGTGGTGTACCCCAGAGTGGTGTACACTAGGGTAGTGTACCCTAGAGTGGTGTACCCCAGGGTAGTGTACCCCAGGGTGGTGTACCCCAGGGTGGTGTACACCAGGATGGTGTACCCCAGGGTAGTGTACACCAGGGTGGTGTACACCAGGGTGGTGTACCCCAGGGTGGTGTACACTAGGGTAGTGTACCCTAGAGTGGTGTACCCCAGGGTAGTATACCCCAGGGTGGTGTACCCTAGGGTGGTGTACCCCAGGGTGGTGTACCCCAGGGTGGTGTACACTAAGGTGGTGTACACTATGGTGGTGTACCCCTGGGTGGTGTACCCCAGGGTGGTGTACACTAGGGTAGTTTACCCCAGGGTGGTGTACACTAGGGTAGTGTACCTCAGGGTGGTGTACACCAGGGTGGTGTACACCAGGGGGGTGTACACCAGGGTGGTGTACACTAGGATGGTGTAAACCAGGGTGGTGTACACTAGGGCGGTGTACACTAGGGTGGTGTACACCAGGGTGGTGTACACCAGGGTGG
The DNA here is from genome assembly GCF_020424385.1 of Procambarus clarkii. Classification (NCBI taxonomy): domain Eukaryota; kingdom Metazoa; phylum Arthropoda; class Malacostraca; order Decapoda; family Cambaridae; genus Procambarus; species Procambarus clarkii. Next base: position 18,011 of record NW_025572373.1, on the reverse strand, counting down.
TGTACACCAGGGTGGTGTACACCTGGGTGGTGTACACCAGGGTGGTGTACACTAGGGTAGTGTACCCCAGGGTGGTGTACACTAGGGTAGTGTACCCCAGGGTGGTGTACACTAGGGTGGTGTACACCAAGGTGGTGTACACTAGGGTGGTGTACACCAGGTTGGTGTACCCTAGGGTGGTGTACCCCAGGGTGGTGTACACTAGGGCGGTGTACCCCAGGGTGGTGTACACTAGGGTGGAGTACACTAGGGTGGTGTACCCCAGGGTGGTGTACCCTAGGATGGTGTACACCAGGGTGGTGTACCTCAGGGTGGTGTACACTAGGGTGGTGTACCCTAGGGTGGTGTACTCCAGGGTGGTGTACACTAGGGTGGTGTACCCCAGGATACAGTACCCCAGTGTGGTGTACCCCAGGGTGGTGTACACTAGGGTGTTGTACCCTAGGGTGGTGTACCCTAGGGTGTTGTACCCCAGGATACAGTACCCCTGTTGTGTGTACCCCAGGATACAGTACCCCTGGGTAGAGTACCCCAGAATACAGTACCTCAGTGTGGTGTACCCCAGGATACAGTACCCCAGGGTAGTGTTCCCCAGTATACAGTACCCCAGGGTAGTTTACCCCAGGATACAGTACCCCAGGGTAGTTTACCCCAGGATACAGTACCCCAGGGTAGTGTACCCCAGGATACAGTACCCCAGGGGTAGTGTACCCCAGGATACAGTACCCCAGGGGTAGTGTACCCCAGGATACAGTACCCCAGGGGTAGTGTACCCCAGGATACAGTACCCCAGGGGTAGTGTACCCCAGGATACAGTACCCCAGGGTAGTTTACCCCAGGATACAGTACCCCAGGGTAGTGTACCCCAGGATACAGTACCCCAGGGGTAGTGTACCCCAGGATACAGTACCCCAGGGTAGTTTACCGAAGATTAGAATACATCAGGGCACTGTATCCATACCAAAAAACCTGAAGTTTTAGCTTTCAACAATCAAGCCAACTCAATATTAATAATAATCTTAAAAAAATAATAAACAATAAAAAATTACGTTTATACAACGGTAATATTGTTATTAAAAATCAACATTATCAAAAAAATGTTGCTACACGAAGACTACTTAGAAAACGGAGTGTGAGGGAGTGACTCAGGAGAGATGAAGGAGGGCTTACTTGGGAGGACAACGGATGTCAACAAACAGATCAGTTTAGCAGCCGAGGAATGAATGAACTCTCTCAGCTGATCCCAGATGCTTCAATGGAGGAGGGGGAAGGGGAGGGTATAGTGATGACGTTTGGGGATGGGGGGGGGGGGTTTGGTGGGGAGGGTAGTTATGCCAGGTGGGAAGGATGACGTGGTGTGGGGAGGGATGATTATCTGCACGTTTCCCCCTCCATCCTGTCCTATCTATTCCTCCTTTTCGTCTTTGAACTGAAAATCCATCCTTCTGAAGATGTATTATTGAATAGGAAAGTACTTAAGGAAATTTCCTCTCAATCTTTGTAGCCGTGGCGATTCGGAATGGAAACAACAGTTGATCACCGAAGTTGCAGGATCTGCAATGAGAGTGACGGACACCACCTTGACCACTATTTACCTGAATGGGAACACCTGAGAGACATCAGAACTATGTGTAGAATAATAAACCCCACATTGTTTGAGTTAGGAAAACACTATTTGTCAAATATTGATACTGTTCTTAAAAGATTTCCCCATTTTGCACCCGCAAGATAACGTAAGCTTTTATGGGTTGACAGATGTTAATCTTCTTGTTTGAGGAGTTGTTCACTTGAGACAGTTAAGCAAGTCCCAACTGCGTCTGGGTACAAGTGACAGGATGAACAACCCAGCGGGTTTTCTTCCTATTGGGGAGTGTTGTACATGTTGCTATGACGGTATGTCCACTCACAGGATGAGTGGCGCTGCCCAATACTGTCACTATGGCGGTGTGTCCACTCACAGGATGAGTGGCGCTGCCCAATACTGTCACTATGGCGGTGTGTCCACTCACAGGATGAGTGGCGCTGCCCAATACTGTCACTATGGCGGTGTGTCTACTCACAGGATGAGTGGCGCTGCCCAATACTGTCAATATGGCGGTGTGTCCACTCACAGGATGAGTGACGCTGCCCAATACTGTCACTATGGCGGTGTGTCCACTCACAGGATGAGTGACGCTGCCCAATACTGTCACTATGGCGGTGTGTCCACTCACAGGATGAGTGACGCTGCCCAATACCGTCACTATGGCGGTGTGTCCACTCACAGGATGAGTGGCGCTGCCCAATACTGTCAATATGGCGGTGTGTCCACTCACAGGATGAGTGACGCTGCCCAATACTGTCAATATGGCGGTGTGTCCACTCACAGGATGAGTGGCGCTGCCCAATACTGTCACTATGGCTGTGTGTCCACTCACAGGATGAGTGACGCTGCCCAATACTGTCAATATGGCGGTGTGTCCACTCACAGGATGAGTGGCGCTGCCCAATAAAGTCGCCCCTCGGGGCAAAATTAAAAAAAATTAATTTGGAGCCAATCACGACGCTAACATATCGAAGCTTATCCGTGACGCACTAACCACTAACTTACGTCCTCCGCGGTCCGACATTGCCACATATATATTTCAATCACTTTGACCTTAAAAGCCTCGAACCACGAACCTCTAGAGCAGGAGACGGAATAGCTCTATCAAACCCCCAGATGAAGGTGGGTCTAGGAACCCCTGCCATAACGCCCCCGTCCCCAGCTCTGGGAACCTCGGCCAGTTGTGTGTGTGTGTGTGTGTGTCTCGTGACCCTTACTCATAACTCAACCTTTACTGCCAGGCTTGAGGGTGGCCACTTCCCCCCCTCGCCCGGGACGGTGTGACGTCTATGGCGACGTCTATGGCGACGTCTATGGCGACGTACACTGTCAAAACACAAGCAACACCTGCGAAGTGAAGCCCAGTATTGTTACCTAAACAACTCTCACGCTTCTGGGAGCCAATTGGTCCAACACGGCCAAACAAACACACACTCACGTCATGGTTGCGAATGATGAGGAGAGGCGAAGGCCACTTGTAGTGGAAGTACGTGCTTGAGTGCGCGTAGTGGAGGGAGAGTGAGAGTGTGTGTGAGAGAGAGAGTGAGAGTGTGTGTGAGAGAGAGAGTGATAGTGAGTGGAAATGCACTAAGACACAGTTAATATGATTTACCATTTTACCCTTTTTTCTAAAGACCTGCTATATACGAAGGCCTACCTTAAGGAAGGCCTACCTTTAAGGAAGGCCTACCTTCAAGGAAGGCCTACCTTCAAGGAAGGCCTACCTTCAAGGAAGGCCTACCTTCAAGGAAGGCCTACCTTCAAGGAAGGCCTACCTTAAGGAAGGCCTACCTTTAAAGAAGGCCTACCTTAAGGAAGGCCTACCTTTAAAGAAGGCCTACCTTAAGGAAGGCCTACCTTTAAAGAAGGCCTACCTTAAGGAAGGCCTACCTTTAAAGAAGGCCTACCTTAAGGAAGGCCTACCTTTAAAGAAGGCCTACCTTAAGGAAGGCCTACCTTTAAAGAAGGCCTACCTTAAGAAAGGCCTACCTGAAGGAAGGCCTACCTTAACGGAGCATAATGCAAAAATATGCAATAAATGAAAACTAGTTCGATTTCATTCATACTCGTGTGACGAGTTGTATATAAAAAGGGTTTCATCTGGTCCAAGTCTCAGTATCGTAGCATAAATAGGAAGGGATTAAGGCAGCGTCTGGGATGCTCCCGGACGTAGGTTCGAATCCTCGTTACGGCCCATGTGAATTTGTTCATAGGAAAGGACAAAAAAAACAAATATTGAATTGTGTCAAATAATTCCTAAAATGGTCAGAAATTAACATCAAACACAAGTGTCAACTGAAATCATGTCTATGACTCTCACCTATCACAATAGCATATAATAAAAATATTTAATAATTAATTTTATCCCCCAAAAAATTAGTTAATTTTTTGTGTGTGTCTTATTTGTTTATCGAACTTGTTGTTGTTGTTGTTTAAAATTCGCTACTTGGAACAAAAAGTTCCAAGTAGCACGGGCTATGGTGAGCCCCGTTTTTCGGACGATTTCCATGAAACTTATACACCTGATGGCACGTAAGCCTACCTGTAAGGGTGCCAGTATTGGAGGAAATTGGTTGATGTCAACCTCAGCCACAGATGGCAGCACCTTAGACTTTATTTTGTTCTTATTAATTTCAAGTAACATAAACGTTCCTATAATTCTTTCATTTGTTATTCAATTTACATGAAACTTACACCTTATATGTAGAGTTTATGTCTCTACAATCTGGTTCGACCTTTTTTTCCAAAGTTCATTTATTATTTTATAATCGTAATAAACCATGATATATTTGCTTAATTTGTTTTATGGAACTTTCACTATTTGTATCAGTAAAACTAAACATATTTTGGATAATCCGCTGAATCAAATCCTTTATTATATGCTAATGTGATAGAAAAATGTCATAGAAATAATTTCATTTGAAAATTGTGGTTGTAGTTTTGACTTGAAAATGTGTAAAATTCGTTGAAAAAAAATTTTCCTTTAAATTCAGGCTACAATACTGAAACGTGAAACAATTGCAACCCTTTTAATCATACACAACTAGTCAAAAAAAAAGACATTGAACATTGGTTGACTTTGAACAACTTATAAGAAACGAAGTAATGCCCCCTTTAAGGAAAATCTACATTAAGGAAAGGCCTACCTGAACCAAGACCTACCTGAAGGAAGGCCTACCTTTAAGGAAGGCCTACCTTTAAGGAAGGCCTACCTTTAAGGAAGGCCTACCTTTAAGGAAGGCCTACCTTTAAGGAAGGCCTACCTTTAAGGAAGGCCTACCTTTAAGGAAGGCCTACCTTTAAGGAAGGCCTACCTTGACGATGCCGATAACGATGTACTCGAGCCCGGGTCTGTCGGAGTAGTAGTGGAGGATGAGGGCGCCGTCCTCGGCCCGCTCCGTGCACCTGAAGCTTGGCGCCTTCATCCCAGGGTAGATGAGCGCCAGGTGGTCGTGAAGGGCGTCCAGGTTCTGCAACGGTAAGGTCCAGTGGTGGTGTTACTGGTGGTGGTGTTGCTGGTGGTGTTAGTGGTGGTGTTACTGGTGGTGGTGTTGCTGGTGGTGTTACTGGTGGTGGTGTTACTGGTGGTGGTGTTGCTGGTGGTGTTAGTGGTGGTGTTACTGGTGGTGGTGTTACTGGTGGTGGTGTTGCTGGTGGTGTTAGTGGTGGTGTTACTGGTGGTGGTGTTGCTGGTGGTGTTAGTGGTGGTGTTACTGGTGGTGGTGTTGCTGGTGGTGTTACTGGTGGTGGTGTTACTGGTGGTGGTGTTGCTGGTGGTGTTAGTGGTGGTGTTACTGGTGGTGGTGTTAGTGGTGGTGTTACTGGTGGTGGTGTTGCTGGTGGTGTTAGTGGTGGTGATGGTGGTGGTGTTGGTGGTAGTGTTGTTGGTGGTGGTGTTGGGGGTGGTGTTGGTGGTGGTGTTGGTGTTGGTAGTGTTGGTGGTGGTGTTGGTGGTGGTGTTGCTGGTGGTGCTGGTGGTGGTGTTGGTGGTGGTGTTGGTGTTGGTGGTGGTGGTGGTGGTGGTGGTGGTGTTAGTGGTGGTGGTGGTGGTGGTGGTGGTGGTGGTGTTTGTGGTGGTGTTGCTGGTGGTTTTGGTGGTGTTGTTGGTGGTGGTGGTGGTGGTGGTGGTGGTGGTGTTTGTGGTGGTATTGGTAGTGGTGTTGGTCCAGTGGTGGTGTTGGTGGTGTTGTTGGTGGTGTTGGTGGTGGTGGTGGTGTTGGTGTTGGTAGTGTTGGTGGTGGTGTTGGTGGTGTTGTTGGTGGTGTTGGTGGTGGTGGTGGTGTTGGTGTTGGTAGTGTTGGTGGTGGTGTTGGTGGTGGTGTTGGTGGTGGTGTTGGTGGTGGTGTTGGTCCAGTGGTGGTGTTGGTGGTGTTGTTGGTGGTGTTGGTGGTGGTGGTGGTGTTGGTGTTGGTAGTGTTGGTGGTGGTGTTGGTGGGGGTGTTGGTGGTGGTGTTAGTGGTGGTGGTGTTGGTGGTGGTGTTAGTGGTGGTGGTGTTGGTGGTGGTGTTATTGGTGGTGGTGTTAGTGGTGGTGGTGTTAGTGGTGGTGGTGTTAGTGGTGGTGTTAGTGGTGGTGTTGGTGGTGGTGTTGGTGGTGGTGTTGGTGGAGTTAGTGGTGGTGTTGGTGGTGTTAGTAGTGGTGTTAGTGGTGGTGTTGGTGGTGTTAGTGGTGGTGTTGGTGGTGGTATTAGTGGTGGTGTTGGTGTGGTGGTGTTAGTGGTGGTGTTGGTGGTGGTGTTAGTGGTGGTGTTGGTGGTGTTGCTGGTGGTGTGGTGGTGGTGGTGGTGGTGGTGGTGGTAGTGGTGGTGTTGGTGGTGTTAGTGGTGGTGTTGGTGGTGTTAGTGGTGGTGTGGTGGTGGTGTTGGTGGTGTTAGTGGTGGTGTTAGTGGTGTTAGTTGGTGGTGGTGGTTTAGTGGTGGTGTTGGTGGTGTTAGTGGTGGTGTTAGTGGTGGTGTTGGTGGTGGTGCTGGTGGTGTTAGTGGTGGTGTTGGTGGTGGTGTTAGTGGTGGTGTTGGTGGTGTTAGTGGTGGTGTTGGTGGTGTTAGTGGTGGTGTTAGTGGTGGTGTTGGTGGTGTTAGTGGTGGTGTTAGTGGTGGTGTTGGTGGTGTTAGTGGTGGTGTTGGTGGTGGTGTTGGTGGTGTTAGTGGTGGTGTTGGTGGTGGTGTTGGTGGTGTGGTGGTGGTGTTGGTGGTGGTGTTGGTGGTGGTGGTGGTGTTGGTGGTGGTGTTAGTGGTGGTGTTGTTGGTGGTGTTAGTGGTGGTGGTGTTGGTGGTGTTGGTGGTGTTAGTGGTGGTGTTAGTGGTGGTGCTGGTGGTGGTGTTGGTGGTGTTAGTGGTGGTGTTGGTGGTGTTAGTGGTGGTGTTGGTGGTGGTGTTGGTGGTGTTAGTGGTGGTGTTGGTGGTGTTGGTGGTGGTGTTGGTGGTGTTAGTAGTGGTGTTGGTGGTGTTAGTGGTGGTGTTGGTGGTGGTGTTGGTGGTGGTGTTGGTGGTTGTGTTAGTGGTGGTATTAGTGGCGGTGTTAGTGGTGATGTTGGTGGTGGTGTTAGTGGCGGTGTTGGTGGTAGTGTTGGTGGTGGTGGTGTTGGGGGTGGTGTTGGTGGTGGTGTTGGTGGTGGTGTTGGTGTTGGTGGTGGTGTTGGTGGTGGTGTTAGCGGTGGTGTTGGTGGTGGTGTTGGTGGTGGTCCAGTGGTGGTGTTAGTGGTGGTGTTGGTGGTGTTGTTGGTGGTGGTCTTGGTGGTGGTGCTGAGGGTGGTGTTGGTGGTGGTGTTGGTGGTGGTGTTAGTGGTGGTGTTAGTGGTGGTGTTGGTGTTGGTGTTGGTGGTGGTGTTGGTGGTGGTGTTAGGGGTGGTGTTGGTGGTGGTGTTAGTGGTGGTGTTAGTGGTGGTATTGGTGGTGGTGTTAGTCCTGGTGTTAGTGGTGGTATTGGGTGTGGTGTTAGTGGTGGTGTCGGGGGTGGTGTTGGGGGTGGTGTTAGTGGTGGTGTTGGGGGTAGTGTTGGTTGTGGTGGTGGTGGTGGTGGTGTTGGTGGTGGTGTTGGTGGTGGTGTTAGTGGTGGTGTTAGGGGAGGTGTTAGTGGTAGTGTTAGTGGTGGTTTTAGTGGTGGTGTTAGTGGTGGTGTTAGTGGTGGTTTTGGTGTTGGTGGTGGTATTGGTGGTGGTGTTGGGGTGGTGTTAGTGGTAGTGTTTTTGGTGGTGTTAGTGGTGGTGTTAGTGGTGGTGTTAGTGGTGGTGTTGGTGGTGGTTTTGTGGTGGTGTTAGTGGTGGTGTTAGTGGTGATGTTAGTGATGGTGTTAGTGGTGGTGTTGGGGGTGGTGTTTGTGGTGGTGTTGGTGTTAGTGGTGGTGTTAGTGGTGGTGTTGGTGGTGGTGTTAGTGGTGGTGTTGGGGGTGGTGCTAGTGGTGGTGTTAGTGGTGGTGTTAGTTGTGGTGTGTGGGTTGGTGTTAGTGGTGGTGTTGGTGGTAGTGTTGATGGTGGTGTTAGTGGTGGTGAAGGTGGTGGTGTTGTTGGTGGTGTTAGTGGTGGTGTTAGTGGTGGTGTTAGTGGTGGTGATGGTGGTGGTGTTGTTGGTGGTGTTAGTGGTGGTGTTGGTGGTGATGTTGGGGGTGGTGTTAGTGGTGGTGTTGGGGGTGGTGCTAGTGGTGGTGTTAGTGGTGGTGTTAGTTGTGGTGTGTGGGTTGGTGTTAGTGGTGGTGTTGGTGGTAGTGTTGATGGTGGTGTTAGTGGTGGTGAAGGTGGTGGTGATGGTGGTGGTGTTGTTGGTGGTGTTAGTGGTGGTGTTGGTGGTGATGTTGGGGGTGGTGTTAGTGGTGGTGAGAGCGGTGTTGGGAGTGGTGTTAGGGGTGATGTTGGTGGTGGTGTTAGTGATGGTGTTAATAAAGGTGTTGGTGGTGGTGTTGGGGTGATCTTGGGGGTGGTGTTAGTGGTGGTGTTGGTGGTGGTGGTGGTGTTGGTGGTGGTTGGTGGTGGTGATGGTTGGTGGTGGTGTTGGTGGTGGTGGTGGTGGTGGTGGTGTTGGTGGTGGTGTTGGTGGTGGTGTTGGGGTGATCTTGGGGGTGGTGTTAGTGGTGGTGTTGGTGGTGGTGGTGGTGTTGGTGGTGGTGTTGGTGGAGGTGTTTGTGGAGGTGTTAGTGGTGGTGTTAGTGGTGGTGTTAGGGGTGGTGTTGGTGGTGGTGGTGGTGTTGGTGGTGGTGTTGTTGGTGGTGTTGGTGGTGGTGGTGGTGTTGGTGGTGGTGTTTGTGGAGGTGTTAGTGGTGGTGTTAGTGGTGGTGTTAGGTGGGTGGTGTTGGTGGTGGTGTTGGTGGTGGTGTTAGTGGTGGTGTTATTGGTGGAGTTAGCGGTGGTTTTGGTGTTGGTTGTGGTATTGGGGGTGGTGTTAGTGGTGGTGTTAGTGGTGGTGTTGGTGGTGGCGTTGGTGGAGGTGCTGGTTGTGGTGTTAGTGGTGGTGTAGGAGGTGGTGTTAGTGGTGGTGTTAGTGGTGGTGTTAGTGGTGGTGTTAGTGGTGGTTTTAGTGGTGGTGTTGGTGGTGGTGTTAGTGGTGGTGTTAGTGGTGGTGTTGGTGGTGGTGGTGTTGGTGATGTTGTTGGTGGTGGTGGTGGTGGTGTTGGTGGGGGTGTTGGTGGGGGTGTTGGTGGTGGTGTTGGTGGTGGTGTTGGTGGAGGTGTTGGTGGTGTTAGTGGTGGTGTTAGTGGTGGTGTTGGTGGTGGTGTTAGTGGTGGTCCAGTGGTGGTGTTAGTGGTGGTGTTGGTGGTGGTGTTGGTGGTGGTGTTGGTGGTGATGTTGTTGGTGGTGGTGGTGGTGTTGGTGGGGGTGTTGGTGGTGTTGGTGGTGTTGTTGGTGGTGGTGTTGGTGGTGGTGTTGGTGGTGGTGTTGGTGTTGGTGTTGGTGGGGGTGTTGGTGGTGGTGTTGGTGGTGGTGTTGGTGGTGGTGTTGGTGGAGGTGTTAGTGGAGGTGTTAGTGGTGGTGTTGGTGGTGGTGTTGGTGGTGGTGTTGGTGGTGGTGTTGGTGGTGGTGTTGGTGGTGGTGGTGATGGTGTTGGTGGTGGTCTTAGTGGTGGTGAGGGTGGTGGTGTTGGTGGTGGTGTTAGTGGTGGTATAGGTGGTGGTGTTGATGGTGGTGTTGGTGATGGTGGTGTTGGTGGTGGTGTTGGTGGTGGTGGTGTTGGTGGTGTTGGTGTTGGTGGTGTTGGTGGTGGTGTTAATGGTGGTGTTAGTGTTGTTGTTAGGGGTGGTGTTAGTGGTCGTGTTAGTGGTGGTGTTAGGGGTGGTGTCAGAGGGTGGTGTTAGGGGTGGTGTTAGAGGGTGGTGTTAGAGGGTGGTGTTAGAGGGTGGTGTTAGAGGGTGGTGTTAGAGGGTGGTGTTAGAGGGTGGAGTTAGGGTGGTGTTAGTGGTGGTGTTAGCGGGTAGTGTTAGTGGGTAGTGTCAGTGGTGGTGTTAGGGAGTGGTGTTAGAGGGTGGTGTTAGTGATGGTGTTAAGGGTGGTGTTAGGGGTGGTGTTAGAGGGTGGTTTTAGGGTGGTGTTAGTGGTGGTGTTAGTGGGTTGTGTTAGTGGGTAGTGTTAGTGGTGATGTTTGGGAGTGGTGTGAGAGGGTGGTGTTATGGGTGGTGTTAGAAGGTGGTGTTATGGGATGGTGTTAGGGGTGGTGTTAGGGTTGGACTTAGGACGCAACCCGTCCTCATACTAGGCTGGTTAAAGCAGCGGCCGTCCTCCCCAGAAACATTGAACAATTTTAATAAATTTGTAATAAAAATATTTTTGTTTCATATATAAATTAAAATTATTATTTATACAAATTCTAAGTATAGTAAGGTGTTATAGTTAATTTTTTTTTTTTGAGATATATACAAGAGTTGTTACATTCTTGTACAGCCACTAGTACGCGTAGCGTTTCGGGCAAGTCCTTAATCCTATGGTCCCTGGAATACGATCCCCTGCCGCGAAGAATCGTTTTTTCATCCAAGTACACATTTTACTGTTGCGTTAAACAGAGGCTACAGTTTAGGATTTGCGCCCAGTAAATCCTCCCCGGCCAGGATACGAACCCATGACATAGCGCTCGCGAAACGCCAGGCGAGTGTCTTACCACTACACCACGGAGACTGCTATATGAATTCGGAGACTGAATTCTAAGTACAGAACCTGAACACCGAACCTAACCTATCCCAATGTATGCACAATATGCTAATATACTATAATATTGAAAATAGTATATAGTTTTGTCACACATTACATTGTGGTTGACGAATGAGGCTTATGGTGGTATTACGTTGTTGAATATATCTGTTGTATAAATACATTGAATTTATATGTTGTACAAATGAATACAAATGCTAGGGGTGGTGTTTAGTGTGTGTTTAACCTCTGGAGTGACATAACGGTCACCGCAGCAGCTAAGTGACTACCCAGCAACACAAGTGGTGAGCTTAAGGCCTATCCCCAACGTCAAGAAACAGTCGTACTAAAGTGCCCTCATCCTAACCTACCAGAGGACCCAAAACAGAAAACGGGACAGTACGTTAATTTCGCGAGCCGCTTCCATTTTATAGTACGACGATTTTTGCCCTTAGGAAGAGTATACGTCAAAATGCGACGTTCTATCACGAAGACGGGAGGTTTCGCATGACCCGCCACCTGTTACTGGCGACCCGGTGTAGCGTGCGGACCCCGGTGTAGCTGCTGGCATGGCTTGAGTGTGCTGCCTTCCTGAGGAGCCCCCCGGGGCCGTGTTGGCCTGGGGTATGGGGGAGGGGTGCCTCTGCCCTCTGCCGTCAGAAAGGATTCTATTGGCATAGAATTCTCTGGCCACGCTTCCAACACATCAGTGGAGGTGGTTATTCTGGACCTGTTACGTGTTCCAGTGGCGGCCGTGTGTGGTGTGCAGCTGATTTCTGGGAGACGAGTGGTTGTGAAGTTTGACTCATCGGCGGGTTATCGTGATATTGTGGGACGCAATGATGGGCGCTCCTTCACTCTTCCTGATGGTGGTGGGTCCGTGACTGTATCTGTTGCGGTGCGACAACGAATGTGGCACCTTTTGAGTTTCCAGAGGATCTCCTGCGTCGGTGCTTTGCCAGGTTTGGGCAAGTGCTTAATGTACGGATGAATGTAGTCTCGTCCGGGAGGTGGAAGGGTGTCCCGTGTGGGACACGCACTCTAGCCATGCGACTCAAGGGCCATATTCCATCGTCGATCATGCTGATGGGTCACTCTATCCACGTGTTTCATGCGGGCCAGCCCTGGACTTGTTTCCGGTGTGGAGTACTGGTCACCAGGCTGCGGGTTGTGATGGCGCAGGGTTAGCCCTGTAAAGCTCTTCAGGGAGAAGGATTTTTCCCCGTTGGCGGCCCCGGACCTGTTTCCGAGTGGTGATGTGATAGGTGATGAATCCCGGCCGTCTGGTGCCTCGTTACCGATTTCTGCAGCCCGCGTGGATGTTGATGTGGATATAGGAGTGTGGGTGTCGAGGTGGTTGTTGGTGAGCCCCCGCCCTCACCGCCGACTTTCCCGCCTCAGCTGTCCCTGCCTCAGTCGCCGCTGCCTGCCCTGTCTCCAGGTGGGGTGCTTGTCGTGCGTGTCGCTGTGAATGTCCACAAGCTACAGTCTCCTTTCGTGTGTGGTCTGGTGCCCCCGGTTGTAGAAGCTGCGGTCCTCTGGGATCACGCTTTGCGTGGAGTGGTGCGTCCGCGAGAGTTCTGTTGTGGTGCCTTATGAAGGGTGTGATAATTCGGACGACAAGCGGCCTATTTCCAGGCGTTCGAGGCGTGTTCGGAGTGTGTCTCCCATTCAGAGTGAGCTCTGGGAAGAGGTGGCGGGGTGGGGGGGATACGGTGCTCCGGAGTCCCCTGCCGTTGGTGGCGAGGCTGTGGGGGTTCAACGTTGCTTCCTGCATCTCCTGCTGTTGGCTCCCCGCAGTGGGAGGTTGTTCTTCTAGCTGAGGTGGCTCCTGTGGACCAGAACCTCATCATGGTTTTGTCATGGGGAAGAATGTTTGCTGGGGGCCTCGGCTCCTCTGCCGGGTGGCAGGGGCCTGTCGTGCCTGGGTACCTTGCAGTTCTTTCCCCCTCCCCCCCTCCCCCACGGTGCCCTGTTCCGTGGGAGACCTAGTCACGGCGGCGGGTGACGTGGTGCGTGACAGTCAGGTGTTGAAGCTCGCTCCAGACGGCCGATCCCTTGGTGCTCTTCCACTATATGGATGCCGCGGGTGAGGGAGTGTCTCTACGGATTGCCTGACTTGATGCCTCGGCCTTGAGCGTCGTCTGGGACCCGGGGTACCGCTTGATATTGAGACCCTGCGGTGGACTCAATAACACGCACTGGTTGTTAAATTCACTACAATCTTACAATAGTAATCTGTCATCGTAAACAAGTACTTGACGAAAAACTTAATCCCTAATTAATAAAGTTCCTCCCGTTCCTTGTCGTACTATTATGCTATTTTTATATTAATAATCAATTACAGTTTTGAAAGGGCACTGACTGACGTGTCTCAGAGGAAGTCATAAACCTTAAAAAGTCTTCGGATTACTCATAAAAACAAATAATTATGTAAAACTATAAAGTATTCATCTCCAAGGTGTGTGTGGGAGGTAATATTATAATTGGTATAATAATAATTATTTTGTTGAGTTTGCATGGTGGCAAATTTCTTTTATTTCGCACCCACACACACTCACACACACACTCACACACACACACTCACACACACACACTCACACACACTCACACACACACTCACACACACACACTCACACACACACTCACTGACACTCACTGTGTGTGTGTGTGTGTGTGTATCAGTGAGAGTACTCACCTATTAGGTGAGTACACTCACTGATACACACACACACACACACACACACACACACACACACACACACACACACACACACACACACACACACACACACACACACACACACACACTGACACACACACACTGACACACACACAAAGACCAAAGGACCAAAGAGCCAAAGCTCAACCCCCGCAAGCACAATTAGGTGAGTACACACACACGCACACACACACACACACACCCTTTGGATACACATGCACCGTTCCTTTGCGAAGGAACTTTGTGTCACAACACCAACATAGTTTCAGGGATGGCAAGTCCTGCCTCTCAGGATGAATTGAATTCTACGATCACACAACAAGAATCAGACAAGAAAGAGAGGGGTGGGCAGACTGCATATTTGCCAGAAAGCCTTCAACACAGTGCCACACCAGACACTAGTGCGAAAGCTGGAGATGCAGGCTGGAGTGAAAGGGAAGGTACTCCATTGGATAAGGGAGTACCTAAGTAACAGAAGGCAGCGAGTCACTGTGAGGGGTGAGGTCTCAGATTAGCGAAACGTCACCAGTGGAGTCCCGCAGGGTTCAGTCCTTGGACCCATACTGTTTCTGATATATGTTAATGATCTCCCAGAGGGTATAGAATCATTCCTCTCATTGTTTGATGATGATGCAAAAATTATGGGAAGGATTAAGACGGAGGAAGACAGTATGAGACTACAGGATGACCTAGACAGACTGCATGAATGGTCCAACAAATGGCTACTAAAGTTCAACCCGAGTAAATGTAAGGTAATGAAACTAGGCAGTGGAAACAGGAGGTCAGACACAGGATACAAAATGGGAGATGAAGTACTTAATGAAACGGACAGAGAGAAAGATCTAGGAGTTGATATCACACCAACCCTGTCTCCTGAAGCCCACATAAAAAGAATAACATCTGCGGCGTATGCGAGGCTGGCTAACATCAGAACAGCGTTCAGGAACCCGTGTAAAGAATCATTCAGAACCTTGTATACCACATATGTAAGACCAATCCTGGAGTATACGGCCCCAGCATGGAGCCCGTACCTTGTCATGCACAACACGAAGCTTGAAAAAGTTCAGAGATATGCCACTAGGCGAGTCAGTCCCAGAACTAAGAGGGATGAGTTACGAAGAAAAGCCGCGAGAAATGCACCTCACGACACTAGAAGATGCTATAAGAAGAGTAAGGGGAGACATGATCACTACCTACAAAATTCTCAGAGGAATTGAAAGGGGTAGATATAGATAAACTGTTTAACACGTGTGGTAAGCGAACAAGGGGACACAGGTGGAAACTGAGTACCCAAACGAGCCACAGGGACGTTAAAAAGAACTTTTTCAGTGTCAGAGTAGTTAACAGCTGGAATGCATTAGGCAGTGATGAGGTGGAGGCTGACTCCATACACAGTTTCAAATGTAGCTATGATAGAGCCCAGTAGGCTCAGGAATCTGTACATCAGTTGATTGACAGTTGAGACGCGGGACCAAAGAGCCAGGGCTCATCCCCTGCAAGCACAAATAGGTGAGTACACACACACACACACACACACACACACACACACACACACACACACACACACACACACACCAGCAAGGTGCACCAGCCAGCTGCTGGAGAGAAAAAGATCAGTGGTAGTTGTAGGCATCAAAGAACAGGAAGGATCCAACTGGCAAGAATGGAATAGCAAGGATAGAGAGGCAGTACATGGGCTACTGAAGGAGTTACAAATTTAAGGGGCTGAACAAAACATTGAGAAGATTTTCAGGTTGGGCTGGTACAATAATGACAGAAACCGACTTGTAAAGGTGGTGTTTACAAACGAAGCCACGAAGGAGGATATTCTCGAAAGGAAGAGTCGTCTGCAGTATGTGGAGGGATACAAAAAAGCATTCCTGCAGAGGGACAGGACGAAGGAGAAGAGAGCCAGGGCAGCAGAGGGAAGGAGGAAGCACAGGGAGAGAGGAGTAAACCAGGAAATCGCAGCCCCCAACACAATAGTCGCAGAGACAAGAGGGGAACCCAAAACCAGCATCCCAGCAACACCAGAGGGGAGGGCAACACCACCACCCCCCTCTTCATAGAAACCCCCTCCCTTCCCCTCACCCTACCTGCCCCCACCCAAATGCTCACCCAACCCTCCCTCCCCCCCCCACCCCATTCTGACCCTGTCACCCCTCCCCCATTCCCACCATATCCCCCCTCCCGCCTCTCCCCCCCCCGTCCCCCCTCCCTCTTCATCCCATACCCTCCCTATCCCTCCTCCTACTCACCCCGTATCCTCCATGTCTCCCCTATCTCCATAACCCACACCCTACCTGTCCCCCCTCCCCTTGAACCCCCACCCCAACCCTAAAATCCTCTGAGACCCTGCAAACCACCTCACAGATCTTCTCACCCAGGGAGCAGCTTTCCACACGGGCAGAATGCTTGCCAAGAAGGGGACAAGAAAATGAACAGAAGAAAGTGAGCTGTAAGGCAATGTACACTAACATAGATGGGATTACAAATAAAACAAGGGAACTCGGAGAATAGGCACTAGAAGAAAACCCAGACATAATAGCACTCACAGAAACAAAGCTAACGAAAACCATAACAAACGCAGGGTTTCCACAGGGCTAGTATGTAGTGAGGAAAGAGAGAAGGGAGAGGAGGAGGTGGTGTAGCTTTGCTAATATGAGAGGTTGGAGTTTTGAGGAGATGGTAATTCAGAACTGTGAAGGTTTCAGTGACTACATATCAAGCACCATAGCAACTGGACAACAGAAAATTATAGTAGTAGTCATATATAACCCCCCACCGAACGACAGAAGACCCAGACAGGAATATGATAGAAACAACTTGGCCACCATCAATATAATAGAGAGAGCAGCTTCTGATGCTAGCAGAAACGGATCCAGACTAGTAATCATGGGAGACTTCAACCATGGGAAGATAGATTGGGGGAACAGAGACCACATGGAGGACCAGACACATGCAGAGCTAAGCTGCTGGATGTGGCAACAAGAAACTTTTTAAGTCAACACGTCAAGGGACCGACAAAAATGAGAGGATGGGATGAACCAGCCTTACTTGATCTGATATTTACCCTAAATGAGTCGGATATAAGGGAAGTTAAGTTGGAAGCCCCCCCTGGGAATGAGTGATCATAGTGTATTGAGCTTTGAGTACCTGGTTGAGCTAGGAATTATCACCCCCAAAAAAGAACTGGGAAACAAAGGGCTGGCATACCGAAAGGGAAACTATGAGGAGATGAATAAATTCCTAAGGGATATACATTGGGACACAGAACTCAGAACCAAGTCCGTACAAGACATGATGGACTATGTCACCCAAAAGTGTCAGGAGGCTGTAAGCAGGTTTGTCCCAGCCCGACAGGAAAAAACAGAGAAGCAAAACAAGAGTCCGTGGTTTAATAGGGAATGTATGAAAGCAAAGGAGCTGAACAAAAGGGCATGGAGGAATTTCCGTAATAAGAGAACACCAGAAAGTAGAGAGAGATACCAGAGAACCAGGAACGAGTATGTTAGTGTGAGAAGAGCAGCTGAGAAAACGTATGAAAATGATATAGCTAATAAAGCCAAGACCGAACCAAAGCTACTACACAGTCACATCAGGAGGAAGACAACAGTGAAGGAACAGGTGATGAAACTTAGGGTGGGTGAGGACAGGTACACAGAAAATGACAAAGAGGTGTGTGAAGAACTCAACAAAAGGTTCCAGGAGGTCTTTACAATAGGATAGGGAGAAGTCACGGCGCTAGGAGAGGTGGCAGCAAACCAGGTGACCTTGGAAAGGTTCGAAATTACAAGAGATAAGGTCAAGAAGCCCCTATTGGAGCTTGATGTGAGTAAAGCTGTTGGGCCATATGGAATCTGACCATGGGTATTGAAAGAGTGTGCAGGAGCACTTTGCTTGCCACTCTCCATAGTGTATAGTAGGTCACTGGAAACGGGAGACCTACCAGAAATATGGAAGACTGCTAATGTAGTACCAATGAACTACACTGAACTACAGGCCAGTGTCCTTAACTTGTATACCATGCAAGGTAATGGAGAAGATTGTGAAAAAAAACCTAGTAACACATCTGGAGAGAAGAGACTTCGTTACAACCCATCAACATGGGTTCAGAGAGGGTAAATCTTGCCTTACAGGCTTTGACACAGTACCCCATAAAAGGATGATGCATAAGCTGGAGAAACAGGCAGGAGTAACTGGTAGGGTGCTCCAGTGGATAAGGGAGCAATAGGAAGCAGAGAGTTACAGTGAGGGGGTGAGACCTCAGAATGGCGTGAAGTCACCAGTGGAGTCCCACAGGGCTCTGTACTCGGACCTATCCTGTTTCTGATATATGTAAATGATCTCCTAGAGGGTATAGACTCATTCCTCTCAATGTTTGCTGACGACGCTAAAATTATAAGAAGGATTAAGACAAAGGAGGACAGCTTGATGCTTTAAGAAGACCTGGACAAGCTGCAGGAATGGTCGAACAAATGGCTGTTAGAGTTTAACCCAAGTAAATGTAATATAATGAAGATAGGGGTAGGAAGCAGGAGACCTGATACAAGGTATCATTTGGGAGATGAAATACTTCAAAAGTCAGAGAGAGAGAAA
>NW_025572372.1:0-17239 GCF_020424385.1 Procambarus clarkii | reverse complement strand
ATAATAATTAAGATCTTATCTTATTGTAGAGTACGCTTAGTCCAGCAGGTATAAACATGAATGAAGGCACCAAATAATCTTCATAGTTGAATCAAGCATCTCCATTCCTGTATTGGAGTACCAAGCAACTGTACTGCTTCCTCTTTTATTATTCTTGTCAAAGGGCACTAGCTGTAAAGACGGAATTCAAATATATAACAGCTATATCAGATGAAACATTTGTTATATTATTAGATTAAGGATATTAGACCAAGGATTAATTACCTGGGTTGAGTCGTGTCCTCATGTCCTAACCGGAATTAATCCCATGTATCTGACATTACTGGCCAGAAATGACTTAGATAAGATTTCGGAAAGACACTTCCATTTGTTTAGATGTTGACTGCATGTTGATGATGAAAAAAGCACTAATTTGATCTCTATAACACTTTGTCCAAGGGAGAATTATAGGAGCTGAATTTGCTCCAAGCGACCCAGTCTAACAACAATGGTTGACCTCCCTCCCACCTCTGACGTCTGGCTCTCCTTGTCCAGATGTCAGTAATTGCTAGAAATGTCACATTTATCCCATTTTGATTCTGATAATTAAGTTAATTCAAGTGAGATGTTTTTATGATGTTATTAGTCCAAAGACTGCAGTATTAAGAATAACTTCCAACAGAATAGCTGGTGAATTTATAGCGCTATGTGACAATGATATCTTGTTTTCTATTGATGGAAACTTCCACTGTGCTACATTTTGTATGGGTTAACTTGTGTATATAACAGAGTTCTGTTGTCTTCTTATTATGTATTTGATGTAACAGTACTTTATTGCCATTTGCATTTGTTATATCGAAACAATCGAACTACACTTTTAAATTATCCAAGTACTGCTGAATTTGGTATTTACTTTGAATCCTGTGATATTTACATCCTCTTAGCCTTCCTGGGTAGTAACCTAGTTCAATCTAGTTTTCATTGAAAATATTTCCATTTCTTCACTACATTTTTAAGCTACTATAAAACAAATATTTTACTAGATAATGATTTTTAGGAATATAACAATTCTGCTTAATTATTTGGTGTACTAATAATTTAATAAGTGGTACTGTATAGTGTGTTATGGTGTAATATAGTTGAGTTACACCATCTCTGAAGTCAATGAAATATAAATTTGGGGGGAATTAACAAGAAAATATTAAATAATGATTATATAAACGTGTAATATTCATGTAATTTTAAGGGCTTCCTGAACCATTAAAATTAATTTTTCAGACATTTCTGTGTACTGAAGCACAATTAAATATGGAAAAAAAGCTAACATAGTTCCATTTCACAATGTGTCAGCATTGAAGACCCCTTCGTTATTGACCTGTGTTATTGGCAAGTGTAGTACTCAAAATAATTAAAATGAAATAGGTAGAACACCTGGAGAAAAATAATATGGCTAATAGGACTGATAGTATAGTTTTCGATGTGGAACTTCCTGTGTAAAATATTAACTTGGTTTTTATGATAGAGCCACAGAGATTTCACAGGAAATAGATGGTTAGGTTGACTGCATATATCTACACCTAAAAAAAGTCTTTTGACAGAGTCTCATTTAAGATGTAGTTCTGGAAACTGGAAGATACTGGAGGAGTTACAAGGAGGGTTCTAACATGGATGACAAATTTTCTAACCAACAGAATGTGGAGGGCAGTAATCAGAAGCAATTTATCAAACTGAAGAAAAGTCACAAGGGGAGTACCACAGGGCTTATTTCTTGCACTAGTAATCTTCAATGTATGCATAACCAACCTATTAGAAGATATATTGAATTATAAGAATAAGTTTGCTGATGATGCTAAGATACTAGGAAAGATTAAAAACATAGACGATTGTTATGCCCCTCAAGAAGACCTGGAAACTATTACTGTATGTAGCACCACTTGGCAAATGAAAATTAATGTGAATAAATGGCCTGTTATGGAATGTTGAGGAAGAGAAGATAGACAAACACACAATGTACAAATTCGTCACTTAACAAATTTATTATCACAATTAAATATCAAACGAGGTTGATGTGAGGCTACTAGACATAAATGTATATAAATTTCTCTTAAGTTTAGAGAGAAACATTTAACATATAAATAAAACCCAGATAAAATATTGCACCTTCGTCTTTAATGAACACTAATATATCAATTTTATGTTGCCAACCCTTATATAGGGTAGGATGCCCAACTTGTCCTGTGTTGAGCTAAATATTGAACAACCTAATAATCCTGGACTCGGTAACAGGGTTGTTGATTTGTGGAACCAATTGCCGCGTAAAGTGGTGGAGGTGGGGTCCCTCGGTTGTTTCAAGCGTGGGTTGGACATGTATATGAGTGGGATTGGGTGGTTATAAATAGGAGCTGCCTCGTATGGGCCAATAGGCCTTCTGCAGTTACCTTTGTTCTTATGTTCTTATAATCATTTAAACATTGTGCAGACCCCAGAAAGGGTCGGATCAATACCAACACGAGTTCTGCTGTACATATAATTAGATTACTCATATTATATTAATAATTACTATATTCATTTATATTTTATCTATAACATTTTCATTTTTGAATCTTCATTGGTGTCTATAATCTTTCGAATAGTGATAATGATAGGCTAGCCAAAGGTATTCCTACAGTGACACTGGTCACCACTCAAATTATTTGTGTGATTATATATGTACTATTTACTTTTAATGTGCCAACCCCAACGAGAGGTAGGATATAGCGTAGTGACTGGATATTAATCCTAGGCTATTACTACTCAAAATTGTTTACCTCAATGAATCAGTACCCCAGATATCTTCATTTAGAAGCTATGGAATCAATCAGCCACCATGGCTGATCCAGAGTAAACAAAACGTGCCTTAGCAGCACTTAAACGTCACCTGACAAGACTACTCAATATATTTGAGAATTTGTCACTAGAGTCTCCATTTGATTTTACCCATATGGAAATCTCTCCATTGGTGGCTGATAACAAATTCGATGATGTGAAAAGATTGATTGAATTTTACCGAAGTAAATTACTTGCCAACACAAACAGCAGTAAACACAACCCTGACGAAATGTAACAAATCATGTCTGAACTGGCAATGTATGAGGATGATACTCAAGCCAAATTAAGTCCTTTACTACACCTATTAGCTCTTCATAAGGCAACACCTAGAATAATAGTGTCTCAATCCAGTTCAGCACAGTAACCAACTTTTGCTATACTAGACGAAGAAAACTGGGACACCTTTTGGATGGCTTTTAACACTCATGTTTATTCTAAGGCAACCATACCAAAGGTGACAAAGTTCACATACCTTCAAAGCCTTATCAAAGGGGAGGCTAAGAAGGTCATAGCTAATCTGTCCCTTGATGAGGACACATGATATAGCTATACAGTTGTTGAAAGTCAATTACTACACCAAACAAATAGTATAGCTAATCAATTGGTCGATTTAACCTCACCTACCAACCGAACAGACTCCCTTCAAGACTTCAGGTTAGAGTTGGAGTCGCTTGTGAGAGCCCTTAACACCAAAGTAGATGTACAAGCTTCCGAATGGTCACTAAAGTTGAGCATCCAGAGGAAGCTCCCCTTTGAGATTTTTTAGCTGAAATCTCATCTCATTTTAAGACAAACGCCCAATCCATAGATGAAATCTTCAAGGGATTGAGAATGACAGTCAATAGAATGAAAGCTCACAACAAAATTGAATCTGATACTGAAAAGTCATACACTGAGAAATCAGGGAGACCAACGAGTATGACAAATAATCCTAATAAATCTAAATCTACCATCTCCAATCCAAGGTGGAAGAAAGGCCGTGTGGGTACATAAGCAGCGAGTTCCTCAAAGCCTTTTATTTTTTTATTTGGATCCAGCAAAATAAACGGTTGTGAATCCCAAAGGTGCTGTAGGCTGGGGAACGTGTGTGCTCTGCCAAGAAGGACATTTAATATATCACTGCGCAAATTACCCTGATCGTACTATAAGGGTAAAGCGACTCAAGGAGTTGCACAAACGCACAAGGTACCTACGGTCACATGACTCCTGTACCTGTGCAGTCCAACTAAGCACCTACAATAGGTGCAATAAGGGCCAACACCAGACCGCACTGTGTGGAGACAAAATCAAAGTTCTCCAAGGCCAAGAGAGAGGAAGAGACTTCTACCTCCATGCAGTACTGCAAAGTATGACAGGATATAGGTGTCCTATCCACAAAGTTAAGCAATGGCACAACATTACCCACTATCCAATTCATCCTTAAAAACAAGAGGGCCAAAGTCAACACCATATTTTACTTATTTCAGGGGACAAGAAGCCAGAGTGTATTCATTCACATTAGGCTTTTAACGAGTTTCCCCCCCCTCCCCCCCAGGGCGAATTACTGACCCTGTCCAGGATACAACCCCACAATAAGCTGAGTAATTCCCGAGTACCTACTTGCTGCTAGGTAAACTGCTCATTAGGTGAAAGGAAATATGCCCAACTATTTCTGTCTCACCACCCGCCAAAACTACGACGTTGGTACAACGCTCGAACAAGTTTTAACACTAGTAATCCTAACAGTGAAATAGTCACTACGGGTTTGCCTCAGATTTTGTTTGGTGCTACATCTACTCTGTTTCTGCTTCAAGCAACCTTAGATAAGCATTTAAATATGTCTAATAGCTCAAATAAAACTTAAATTAGCAACAACATGTATATAGACAACTTCCAAGGAACCACCAGCAGTAAGAAAGAACAGAAAAATATATATCATGAGGCCAATCGAGAGTTATTGGTATCAAATATGCCCCTCCAGTCATGATCTTCAAATAATTACAACTTAAAACAACTGATCATATCAGAATTTTCAGATTACATAACACTCCAGAAAATGAAATTACTATAGGTGTCGAATGGGAAACAACTTCTGATCAGTATACCATCAAAACAAGGAAACCAAATACCACCAATTTAGCAATGAGAAATATATTATTGCAAGTAACCAAGGCTTTCGACTCCTTGGGACTATTAAATTCCATATTAATTAAAGGAAAGTTAATCATGCAAGAATGCTGGCCGAAGAAGATAGGCCTTGGATGATTCACTAATACCTGCCCTCAGGAAAAATGAAAGCACCTAGTAAAGAATTTATGTATCCTAATGGCTATCAAGTTTCCTCGAAACACGTGGAATGCACAGGCATATTCGCCCATTAAGCTATATGTAGCCTATTTAGTTACAGATGAACTGGCAAATCTGCTCACCTCAAAGGCTAGGGTGGCACCGTTTAAAAGACAGCCAATGCCACAACTAGAATTAACTGTCCAACTGTTAGGAGTAAGGCTGGGTCATTATCTGACCAAAACCTTAAGTAATATAAATTTTGAAGAAAGGGTGGTATGGTCAGGTAATGAGGTAGTTTTTCAGTGAGTGAAAAACGACAATAGTAAAACTCCTTATGTGAGAAATCGTATCAAGGAGATAAGAGAGTTGTCAACTAGATACAAACTCAGATATGTACCCACAAAGGAGAATCCCACTGACTATTTCTCCAGAGGCCTGACTTTAAGGCAATAACCAAAAGGCGAGAGGTGGTTAACCTCTAACCTCGAGAGGTGGTTAACCCTTATACTGCGCATGTCGCATATATATGCCATGAGTAACATGTCCCACGGTGCGCATGGCGTATATATACGCCATAGGGTGCCAGGCCCGATTCAAATGGCCAGTGGCTACACGGGGTTCACATTAGCTTCCTCAGGGCTCTTGTAAACAGACGCCATTTTATAAAAAAATCGTGGGCAATATTCTCAGGTGTGAGAGGCACAGTACTGTTGGAGCAACCAAGGCTGGCGCACGCAGCATGAGCGAACAGCATTGCCGTTCAGCTTGTGACCACAGCATCGCCAAAAAATGTCAAAATAAATGTATAATTGTTATTATTTAGTGATGACAATATTACAGATGACCCCGGACTGTGATATAAATAACCAGGGTTGTGATAATAGCAGGATTGTTGTAATAATTAGCGCTGTGGGAGGAGTGATGCTGAGAGACGGAGGGAGATAGCATCGTTTACTGACTGTGTGGCCACCTGTTATTGTTTGCATTCACCATACCAGGTCAGTGGTTCTCTATGGTGAACACAAATGTAGATACTTATATATAATGTGTGTGTATTAGTGTAATAACAGCAAAAGGATTATGCTGGGAGGAGCCATTTGGGTGACGGAGGTGACGTCGTCTGCACGATTTTTCTAGCTGTTTAGAGGGTGGCCACTATGCTCTTTGGGCGCATTACAAGCTTAGGTTTACTGTTACGGTGCATAGAACATGTAGATACTTATATATAATATGTGTATATAGTGTAATAACACTGCAAACAGTATTGTTGTGGGAGAAAGTTTAGTGTGTGTGACCTTGAATGAGTGAGGGAGCCGCCAGCTGTGTATAGCGACGACTCTTAGTGCCTGAACTAACTATATCAGCTTAGCTGTACAGTTGTGGTGAACAAAATATATACATACTTATATATAACGTCTGTATATAGTGTAATAACACCACAAATGGTATTGTTGGGGAAGAAAGTTTAGTGCGTGTGTTGAGTGAGTGGCTGGCAGGTGTGTACCGGTAACTCTTCATTGCTTTTCGATTCTCAATACCAACTTAGTGGTTCGTTATGGTGAACAAAACATGCAGATACTTATATATAACCTGTGTATAGAGTGTAATAGCAGCAAAACTATTTCTTTATTGTTTTATGAACATAATAATTGAATCACTAATATGCACACTATACTTTTGAGTATAGCGATTATTCACCACTTTTATTATATAAATATATTACAATAAACTCTATTGAATAATATTACTGCAAAAAACTAAGAAAAAATCAATCGGAGACATTGAAACAATTACGTAATAATATCTTTGTGGCAACTCCCACCTGTCAACGCGGGTGACGCTGACCAGCCCTGACGACCGCTCTGTCAACGCCCACTTTTTGCCAGACTTCCTCGGTCAATTGCGCCCAAAATATGTCACCAACGATTTTTTTTTATTTTCCCCGTGCTCAGGGGACACAAATTAACATGTTTTGAAGACGAAAAAAAATTTTGATTTTTTTTTCTTGCGTACAGGGGTGTAAATGTCCCCAGGACCAATGAGCAGTGTAAGGGTTAATGGACCTCAGTGACCAGTGGCCTAAACATAATCCACAAATCATTGTATTACAAATCACATTTAGAATGAGCCTGATAAAAACTTTTAATGATCTGCGTCTCTGGATTGACCCAGAAAACTGTTATTGTTTCCCACCCACTAAAGAACTCCCTCATTATCTGACCACACCGATGTTTTTTCAAAGTGGAGGTTAATTAATGTTTTGATCAGGTAATGAGCCAGTCTTATGCCTACCAGTAGGGCGGTTAATTCAAACTGTGGCAATGACCATTTCCCTAACCCTTAAACTGCACAAAAGTCACATGTCTGACATTGAAAGGGGGGGGGGTAAGCTAAAAAAATATTCAAATTATGTAAAAATTACTAAAAAAAAAAATTAAACAAAGCTCCAACTTATTGAAGACAGCTTCGTGAAACTTTCATCAAAATATTTTCAGAAATTGATTTTAGACGAATATTTAAGAAAAAGAACGTTTTTTGATAAAGAGAACAGCTCCTATTAACTGGAACTGATGGATAATGCAAGAATAAAGAGATGAAAGCACCTGTTCGACGCACAAAGAAGAAGAATAGTAGTAAAAAGTGTCCACAAAGTGGAAATACAGCTGGTGCTTCTATAGCATTAGTGAGTAATACATAATAACACAAATAATAATGAATAATTATGTTATTATGCTCTATTTTGTAATATTTCATTTAATACATTGTCAATGTTATTATCAGTTACTTGCAACAGTGTCCAATTTTTTTTTTTTTTTACCTATAGATAAAGGTAAACGTATACCTTTAAAGCTTCTCCTTTAAGTTTACTCTGAAAATATGTAAATTTGATGGTTTTAGGTATAGTGACTTTAGAATACACTGAATCAACAAATTTATTCCTGAAGTTATCCTAACTTTTATTCTTTATTCTAGAGAATGTAGGAAGACTGATGGAATGCAGCTTGACTTCTAGTTATGCTGTATAAGAGGAAGCTTTGGCCGTTGCCTTTCACTGGTTAATTATTTTGCGAAGATTCAAACTGGTCTTTATATAATCCTCTTACAGTGCCAGATCAGTCATAACATCGTCTATACAGTATCAGATAAATTGATTTGGGCAGGATCGACCAAATAATTTTCTATCTGCCATTTGACTTGCTCAAACTTATTTGTGGCTAAGTGAAAGCATCTTTTCAGTTCAATATAGTCGAGTGGTGATTGCTGGGACAGATCTTGACATTTATTAATCTGTATGGTCAAGTGATCTTTGAGACCTATGAGGGGTCCTTTTCAGTTTTACTAGTTTAGCCATTCTGGATGTTTAACCCTCAAACCACTAGGGGACCATATGGCTATAACCCTTTAACTGCGCAACGCGCCTGCAGGCCCATGTCTGGGGTGCGCTATGCGCCTCCAAGTATTTGTATTTTTTACGTTCCATTCAAAACTCCCGCGGCTACATGGGGTTTACATCAGCTTTCTCAAAGCTCTTGTAAACAGACGCCATCTTTAAAAAAAAATCATGGTCCATATTCCTGGGTGTGAGAGCCTCAGTAGTGAGTGAGCAACCAAGGCTTGCACACACAGCATGAGCGCACAGCACTGCTGTTCAGCGTGTGACCACAGAATCGCCTAATAATGTCAATATATATATTTAACCTGTGTTATTTAGCTATGATAGTATTATAAAAGAGCCTGAGAGTGATAATGACTGGGTACAATGTTCAAATATCAGTGATTCAATGCTGTTCACGATGTTCACAGCCCTAGCCACAGCATTATTTCTTCCATCTAGGAATCTTCAAACGACTTCTTAGGTTCCTTTTCAAAATAAACTTGTGGTCAATTATTCATTTACAGGAATTAGTGACCAGGATTGTGGTTATAACTAGCATTGTGCGCAGTATTGTGGAAGGAGGAATTTTGGTGAGGGAGGTGACGTAATCGTAGCATCGTCTGCTGTCTGCTGCGTGATTTCTCATGCAGTGTATGGTGGCCACTGTACTGTTTGGACACAATACCGGCTTACTTGCATAGTTCTGTTAAATAAAACATGTAGATAGGTATATATAACATCTGTAAATAGTGTAATAAAAACAATAACACTATGGTGGGTGGAGCAATGTTGGCGAGTAAGATGTTGGAGTGAGGGAGGGCTGTCTGGGTGTGGCTGCTCACACTCGCGATGTTCTGAATGTGTTGATGGTAAATGTATATATGTGTGTGACAGTGTATAGTGTGTACATATGTTGTAAATATACATAAATGAACATGAAACATTGGTGTGAATAGCTGTATGATGGGAGGGGCAATGTTGGCAAATACAATGTTGGAGGAGTGAGGGAGGGCCAGCTGGGTGTGGCTGCACACACTCGCGGTGTTCTGAATGTGTTGATAGTGAATGTATATAGTGTGTGACAGTGTATAGTCTGTAAATAGATTGTATATATACATAAACTAGCATGATACATGGTTAATATGTGTACACAAGTGTCATGCACGTAACACAGTGTCCTCGGACAGTACGGATGTTTAACTGCCATAATATAGTGTACGTGTTCATTATACATAGGGTTAGCACGTCTAAGAGAAGAGAAGTGTGCAGACGTACCAGCTGTGGAATCGAGCTGGGAACGTTGTGGTCTCAAGTCCTGGTCGACGAGCAGATATTAAATCGCCCAGAAGCATTATTGTGTGCTGTGTGGAGCGCCCTGACCAGACGCCGTCAGAGGGAAAGCGCCCTCGATCAATTAATCTGTGGTTTGTCTTTTGGGGAAGAAGTTGCTGAGAACTTCGAAGCCAGCAGATGAAGTAGCTGATGAGACTCCAAGGTAGTGGAGCAGAGGACCTCGAGCTGTGAGGAGAAGCAGCAGTGAAGAGGAGTGTCACGTGCTTCTGTAGAGGTGGAGAAGCACCATAGTTGCTCGAGGAAACTTCATGGTGTAGCAGCCAAGAGAGCTGTGGAGGAGCCTAGCAGAAGGGTGAAGCACCGTAGTTGCTCAAGGAAACTTCATGATAGCAGCCTGGAGGAGCTGCAGAGGATCCTGGTAGTGAAGCCCGGAAGAACCTAAAGAAGTAGGGTAGTGAACTTCCAGAGGTGGAAGGGGAAGTTCTGGTGGATTACTAGTAGGGAGTTGATAGTGTTTGGTTGTCATTAGCGTGCAAGACGCAGTGAGAGGTGAGTGACTGTTGGCATTCTTGCGTCAAGGAGTTTTTTTTATACTGAAGTATCAATGAACATTTATACTGGTATATGTTATTGCATTCAAATGCTGGTTTTCTATATATATATGTTATCTTGCTGATGGTGCAACAGTGTGTAGGCTTGACCAACTTGAGGAAGTTAATAGTATCAGGTGGTGAACCAGGAGGTAGGATACCACTTGATAAGCTGATAATAGAGTTCTGATGGTATTGGAGTGCAACCTGATTGTGATATTATAGAGTATAGGATTCATTATTATTATATGTGTGTATGTATCGTGTATGTGCTTTGTTCAGTAAATGTGTCACAATTTGCTGATGTTTGCCCTTGTCCTAGTGAGGCTTCCCAGGAGGTAGTAAAGAAGGAGAGAGAGAGAGAGAAAGAACCATGAACCACTGCTGTGGACAGGGTAGGAGGTAATACTAGTAAGTCATAGGGGGATTGAGGAGATCATATCTCATAAGGAGAGAGTGGGGAGTCACAGCGGCTCGAGTGGGTGTGTGCACGTGACGACGAGGCTAAGTGTTGGAGCCGCATCCCCTGAACGCGTGACGTTGAGCCCCTCTCCAAGAGCCAGAAGCGCCAAGGGTGATCTCCTAGTATAAGCACTCTACCGAGTTGTGGGTTGGGTTGTCCGTAGAGGAAGATCAACGACGACTACACCAACCAACCCACAGCATATAATAAATTGGGGGCCTGTCCGGGAGAGTGAACTGACACACCCACACCCTGTCCAAGAGTGGATTTGTACACCCTTGCTGAAATAAACTGTGTGACCGCAGGTGTATATTCTCTCTCTTGGGAAGACTCACAGGACAAAGATGGATAAGGTGCAAACGTTTGTGGAGTCAGGCAAGCCCGAGGACTTGGAAGGTTGCACGAGGGATCAATTGAAACAAATAGCAGAAAAATGTGGCATCAGGTTGAAAGCATCTAAAGTAGCTGGGATGAAGGATGAGATCCTGAGGCAGTTGAGGGCCAGAAGTGAAGCGGCAGAGCAAGGAGCCCAAAAAGGAGCTGAAAGTGGAAAGGAGGATGATGGGCAGGATGAAGTGAGATCCCAGGGATCGAGTAGGAGCAGCAAGAGTAGCCGCAGTAGCAGGAGTAGCCGAAATAGGAGCTTGGAGAGATTCCAGTTAGAGCTCCAGATGCAGCGTGAGGACAAGGAGAGACAGTTCCAGCTGGAAAAGATGAAATTAGAACTCCAGATGAAAAATGAAGCCGAGAAGGAAAAAGAGAAAACCAGACTGGAAATAGAAAAAGAGAAAGCAAGGCTAGAGGTGGAAAAAGAAAAAGAGAGAACAAAACAAATGCAGATAGAAGCGAATAGAACCTTGGCTGAACAAAGGATTGAACATGGGTTGCCAGAGAGCACCACCCAGGTATCACACCCACCAGATGTTAGGGTTAGGGAGAAGGACATTCCCTTGTTTGTTTCCCGAAGAGGCAGAGAGCTTTTTCGAGCACTTTGAAAAAGTAGCCAGCATCAAGGAGTGGCCACAGGAGGAATGGGCCCAGCTGGTCCAGTTAAGATTGACCGGTGCAGCCAGGGAGGCGTACACCCAATTGTCACTGGAAGAGTGCCAGGATTATGCCACGGTAAAGAGCAGCATATTGCGCTCGTTTCAGTTAACCCCAGAAGCTTATAGGAAGCGCTTCAGAGAAATGATCAAAGTTGGAGCATGTACATTTGCTGAGACAGCAAGAGATCTGGAAAGACGATTCCAGAAGTGGATTGAGGCTGCTGGAGTTGGATCTTACGCTGACCTGAAGCAACTGATGGTCATGGAGAAATTCTTGGAGATGATGCATCCCGAAACAAAGTTCAAGATCCAAGAAGCAGGGATAATGGAGGTGAAAGATGCCGCAGATAGGGCGGATATGATTACTGAAGCATACAAGAGCTTAAGGGAGAACAGAGTGAGAAGCGAGGCGAGACGCAGCAATGGCAGATCCAATGGAGTCTGGGGAGGAAGAAATTACGAGAGAACCAGAAGAGTCTGGGATGAGAAAAATTTTGATAAATGGGCAGATAAAAGTAAGTACCCTAAAACTCAGAAGAGTAGGTCGCGCACTTCGTCTGAAAGTGAAGATGGAGGAGCTAAACAAGAAACTAATCGTTATCCTGGAAATCAAGAGTCCAGTAAAGCTCCACAGAGTACGAGTGTACCTGGCTCGAGGAACTCTCATGTGAGTGGACAAAGTCAGAGCCGCTTTGGTACGTATAGGAGAGATTTTTCCCAGATGAGATGTTACAATTGTAACGGATTGGGTCACGTGATGCGAGATTGTCGGCAGGGCAAGAGAGTTGTGACCCTGGCCATGTGTGACCCCCGAAGCAAATATATCAATGTGTTCCAAGACAAACCACAGAGAGCGAACTTAGTGAACGAGAGGTATAGGCCGTTCATGAGCAAAGGTTGGATCAGTGTAGGAGGCCAACCTGAAGTAGAAGTTGGTATCTTAAGAGATACCGGAGCTAATCAGAGCTTGATTACGAGAAGCCTGATTGGGAATGATCGACGATTAGCTGGCAGTGGTAAGATGAGAGTATATGGGTTATTGTCTGAGAGTGACATGCCCGTATGCACTGTCCAGCTAAGGTCGGAATATGTGTCGGCAGAGGTGATGTTGGGAGTGTGCCCCGACATACCTGTTCCAGGAGTCCAAGTGATCCTGGGGAATGACTTGTGCGGGACAAAGGTGTTGCCAAGAGTCATAGCGGAGACTGTGCCAGAGGAGTGCCCAGAAGGCCACTGCACGGGTGGGACACCTGAGAGTGTGAACCTGACTGACATCCGAGGAGATGAGTCAGGAGACCGCCAAGCCATTGAGTACCCTGTCTCGGTAGTGATGAAGACAGAGGTGGCCGACAAGGAAGACGCTGGAGGAGATGAGACAGTGTCAATTAAACCGGTAGAAGATATTGATGTAGATATAGCATGGCTGTTTGATGAAGGTCCAGCCCAGGAGAATGGAGTCTCGGTGAGGTCAAAAGTGAAGATGGCCCAGCCGAAGAAGAATCAGGTGAAGAGAGCGGACCTGAGTAGAGCCCGGACTGCTGAAATTAAGAGTCGGAAGGCGAATGCAACTGTGCTGAGTGGGAATGAGGAAAGATGTGGACAGACTGAGGACGGAAGTAGAACGTCAAGTTGTCCACGAGCACAGAGGCATCTGGATAGTAGAGTTAAGTTGTTTGAGGTGTCAGGAGTTGACGTGTTTCACAGAAAACCTGAAGAAAAGATAGTGAAGAAGAGTAGTAACCGAGAAGGTGAAATGAGAAGAGACAGTATGTGTGGAGAGATGCTTACGAGCACTCTGGGAGAGGCAAAGCGACATGTATGGTCGAGTGCTGTTGGATGTAATACAGTGCCCGAAGAAACTTTTAGGGAACGAAGAAGAGTTGAAGGAGAAGAAATGGAGTGGTATAGAAGTGAAAAATGTGAGAAGAGGATGATGATGCAAGCATGGAGGAATAGAAGAAAGCCGAGGACTCGATGGAGGTCAAACAAGACGATGTCTTGGACAAATGCGGAGACGCCAGGGAGGATCGTCGGTGAAGACGAGGGAGTGAAGTATGATGACAGGAGACGGAAGTATAATGGCAGTAGATGGAAGTATGAAGACGACAGAGGAGGTACAGACAGTAGACGTCTGACTCTGGACGTGAAGAGAAGAAGACGAGGAAACGGAGGGTGGAGACAATAAGTAGAGTGGAACGATGGAGTGCAGGCGTCCAAGGAGGACAGCCTAGCCAACAGGTGCCAGAGAAGTCAGATCGTTTATGAGAAGATCATGTTTCTGGCGAGTTGTGAGCCAGATGTTGCAAGGAGCAACGAACTAATTGTAGACTTCTAAGGGAGTACGTAAGCAGATCAACCGTTCGAACCAATCGGTTGAAGAACGAGACGGTGTGGTGGCGGATGTATTATCCCGAGCTTTGCCACTGGAATAACTCTCAAAAATAAGGGGAGGGGAGTGTTATGATCTCAGCCTACAGGAGAAACGAGTCTCCCTCCTTGAGAGTTATTCGTCAAGCCTGACCTGATTAGAAGGTCTAGCAAGTATTGAGGTGATAACGCATATGTAAAATAGTTGGTTGGATAGGTGTAACAGTTTAAGATTATGGGCAGTAAGTAAGGAAATAGATAAATGACTGGCTAGGAGATGTGGACATTTTGCTGGAGGCGTGAGGCTCGCTTCCGGAGGACCTTGACCTCACTTGAGTGACAGACATCGCAGGGGGAAGCCGCGCTCCGTTTGAGCTCCCGCCAGAAGGGAACCCCTAGTGATATATCTCTAAGAGAAGAGAAGTGTGCAGACGTACCAGCTGTGGAATCGAGCTGGGAACGTTGTGGTCTCAAGTCCTGGTCGACGAGCAGATATTAAATCGCCCAGAAGCATTATTGTGTGCTGTGTGGAGCGCCCTGACCAGACGCCGTCAGAGGGAAAGCGCCCTCGATCAATTAATCTGTGGTTTGTCTTTGGGGAAGAAGTTGCTGAGAACTTCGAAGCCAGCAGATGAAGTAGCTGATGAGACTCCAAGGTAGTGGAGCAGAGGACCTCGAGCTGTGAGGAGAAGCAGCAGTGAAGAGGAGTGTCACGTGCTTCTGTAGAGGTGGAGAAGCACCATAGTTGCTCGAGGAAACTTCATGGTGTAGCAGCCAAGAGAGCTGTGGAGGAGCCTAGCAGAAGGGTGAAGCACCGTAGTTGCTCAAGGAAACTTCATGATAGCAGCCTGGAGGAGCTGCAGAGGATCCTGGTAGTGAAGCCCGGAAGAACCTAAAGAAGTAGGGTAGTGAACTTCCAGAGGTGGAAGGGGAAGTTCTGGTGGATTACTAGTAGGGAGTTGATAGTGTTTGGTTGTCATTAGCGTGCAAGACGCAGTGAGAGGTGAGTGACTGTTGGCATTCTTGCGTCAAGGAGTTTTTTTTATACTGAAGTATCAATGAACATTTATACTGGTATATGTTATTGCATTCAAATGCTGGTTTTCTATATATATATGTTATCTTGCTGATGGTGCAACAGTGTGTAGGCTTGACCAACTTGAGGAAGTTAATAGTATCAGGTGGTGAACCAGGAGGTAGGATACCACTTGATAAGCTGATAATAGAGTTCTGATGGTATTGGAGTGCAACCTGATGTGATATTATAGAGTATAGGATTCATTATTATTATATGTGTGTATGTATCGTGTATGTGCTTTGTTCAGTAAATGTGTCACAATTTGCTGATGTTTGCCCTTGTCCTAGTGAGGCTTCCCAGGAGGTAGTAAAGAAGGAGAGAGAGAGAGAGAAAGAACCATGAACCACTGCTGTGGACAGGGTAGGAGGTAATACTAGTAAGTCATAGGGGGATTGAGGAGATCATATCTCATAAGGAGAGAGTGGGGAGTCACAGCGGCTCGAGTGGGTGTGTGCACGTGACGACGAGGCTAAGTGTTGGAGCCGCATCCCCTGAACGCGTGACGTTGAGCCCCTCTCCAAGAGCCAGAAGCGCCAAGGGTGATCTCCTAGTATAAGCACTCTACCGAGTTGTGGGTTGGGTTGTCCGTAGAGGAAGATCAACGACGACTACACCAACCAACCACAGCATATAATACACGTAAATAAACATATAAAATTTATTTGAAACTGTGCGCAAAAAATGAACAAAAATATATTCGCGGCAACTTGTGCGCCCCGCCCCGGGCGCCCTACTGGCCCGGGAGCGTAAGTCATAGGCGAACTGGGAATGATGATATCAAGCGCCAACTTACGGACCCCATAGCAGCCAAAGTAAGAACAATTTCGAATTTTCTTTTACATACCCATACTGAGGGAAGGGTTTTTGGCACTTTAAAAAAACAAAAGAATTTTTTCAAAAGAATTTATTTCCTGCGCACTGGAGGGGGGGGGGTGTCATATTTGGATGCGGCACAGTTAAAGGGTTAACACCCACAGGCACAAGAAAAACAAAATTCAAAAAAATTATTTTGTCTTATAAAAGTGTTCAGTTGTGTTCCCTGATCACGGAAAAAAACACAAAAAAATCGTAGGTGGTATATTTTAGCAGCAATAGGGTAGGGAAGTCTGGCAAAAAAGGAGCATTGACTGAACCTTCGCCAGACGAGGTCTACTCCGCTCGAGCTGTCAAGCGGCAGTTGCCAAAAATATATTATTACCTAATTATTTCAATGTCTCTGATTTTTCTTAGTTTTTTTGCAGTAATATTATTCAATTCAGTGAATTGTGATATATTTATATAATAAAATGTGTGAACCACCACCACTGTACTCAAAATTATGGTGTGCATATTAATGATTCAATTATTATGTTCATAAAACAATAAACAAATGGTTTTGCTGATGTTACACTATATACACAGGTTATATATAAGTTTCTGCATGTTTTGCTCACCATAACGAACCACTAAGTTGGTATTGTGAGTGAAAATGCAACGAGGAGTGACCGCCACACATCAGCCAGCCACTTGCCGCCACTCACTCCCTCAACAACACCTCACTCCCCCTCATTCTCCTCCCACAATACGGTTTTTGCATTTATTCACTATACACAGATGTTATATATATAAGTATTTACATGTTTTGTTCACCATAACTGTACATCTTAACTTGTATAGTGAGTAAAGGCACAAAGACGTAGCTACTCACACAGTCAGCTGGTGGTGGCCGCCCTCAAGGTCAGACGCACTAATATTTCTCCTCCAACAATATTGTTTGTGGTGTTATTATGCTATATACACACATTATATATAAGTATCTACCTGTTTTATTCACCATATTTATACAAGTAAGCTGGTATGGTGCCCAAAGACCATAGTAGTCACCAGTAAACAACATGATAAGTCATACAGTCATACAGATGACGCACCTCC